>OY720449.1:83075222-83087722 GCA_963082715.1 Harpalus rubripes | reverse complement strand
GACAGTGGTTATTTTGCAATTTGTTTATTGAGTGTGAAAGAACAAAACAGTGCTGCTCAACATTTGCGGAATTGGGGCTTGCGGTTGTGTATGAAGAATTGAACAAGGTAACGTAAATAATAATTAATTACTTCTTTTACGTGTTGCATTGTTATTCATGTGTATTTAAATAGGATGCAAATGAACTGAATTGATTTAAGAAAGATGTAGATATAAAAAAATCTCAGAGTATGAAGAGAGTATGAGAATGAAACTAATAATATTACCATAATAACCATACGTATGATATGCTTTATGCTGCATATTAGACTTTGAAGGTGTCAACAATTATTTGAAATCTCAGTCAAACAGCATTTATTCTATCAATGCCGACTGTTTTCCAAATTATTCTGTTATCGATTTTGAAAGCAAATGGATGTGTATGTGCGTTTTGAATAATTTGTACGATATTGAAAAAGTGAACCCTTAACGAGTTATTGTTGTTTCATAATTTGTGTGGCTAAAATTTGAGATTAACGGATTTTTGAAATATTGTTCTATAGTTGCCATGACCACGTCTTTTGTTTGCTAATATTTGTACATCGTTCGCCGGACCTGACTACGTTAGATTTTTATCTTTGCGGCTTTGGGGTCACATGAAACAGATTGTTTATGCAACTGAAATGCACACGGTAGAAGAATTACGCCAAGGAATACAGTAGGCTGCCGATATTATTAGAAATAATCAAGAAACCATATTAAGAACGCAACGATCTCTTCTACGACGTGCAAATATGTATCTAACACAATGGAGATTTATTTCGTAATATTCGTTGAACTTTTTTAGCGAGATAAATTATAAAATAAACAATAACTCGTTAACAGTTACGTTTAAAACATATGTTTATATGGACTTTTCGGCTCTAAATAAGTTCTAGAATTCATCTTTGAAATATTGCCGGCATAGGCGTGCGCACGGTGAGTGCCATGGGTGCTACGGTACCCCCTAAAATATTAATAGTGTGGAACATATTAAGTTTTTATATTATTATTTTATTCATATTGCTGTAGGCGATGTGCACATTTTGTGCGTCAGCGCCTCTAACGGCTACATTGACATTTTTGATTACCGAATCAATTTTGACATTTCGAGAAAGTGATACAATTTACAATTTTTTGATTTTTTGCTATTGTGCATGAATATTATACATCATAGTATATTGAAATGAATAAAGAAAATATTTAAAATGCTATATATGTGTTGTGTTGTGACAATCAAAAAAGTCAAAATACCAGCGAAGGTACTGTGGTAGAAAATATAATTTTTATCATAATATATGTGATTTCTGTAAACCATTTTATCATATTTAAATTTATATTATAATTTATAATATTAGTTGAATGTTACAAGATGCACAACACATGGAAATTAAGATTATAAAATTGGAAAACTTGAATGATTGGAAAGAAGAAAATTTCTACATATTACGATATCAGTGTATGATGTTGGCATCTTTCTTTTATATTCGCAATAAATGAAGAAGATTCTTCATTGAAAATATACCAGGCTCTAAGTGGAATCAGTTGCACTAGCTCGGAAAAGAAAATACACGAAAAATACGAACAATCTGAATTTCTACCTTTAACATTAACATTACATGTACAAAATCTACACGGTAAAAAATGTTTTGTTGCTTATAATAAAATTTTAGTAGCTGCAGCAAATATTTTTAGTGAAAATTTATTTAGTTGTCATAGCAAAAGTAAATTAGTAAAAGGAAACAATTCTTACATGTACCACTAACTATTCAGATCACTTACATGTAAGTTATTAGCATTAGTAACCTTAGCAAAAATAGACTTGCTGTATTTATTTAATGAAATTGCTGCCTTAACCAAATATTTTTAGCTGGATGTAGGAATAATAAAAAATATATTCATTATTTCACAAAAAAAATATATATATTTTTCTAAAAAAAAAAAAAAAAAAAAAAAAAATACAGTTTTAGTTATACTTTTCATACTTTGTTACATTAATCAGTCAATGGCCAGTTGCATTAACAAAACTTAAAAATGTATACTTCGTCAAATTATTTTTAAGAATTCGGAACAAATAAAAGAATTAAGTTCTTTTTTCAACTGGCCAAAAATCACATACAGATATATGTAATTGTACAAAAAATTACCTATCAAAAAACAAAATAAAAATTTTCCTCAATTGGGACTGTTGCACATGGATAAAATAAATCAGCAAAAGAAGTACAAAACATATTCATTTCTTGTTTTAATTGATAACACTGCATGTTGAAGACATCCACATATTTTGATAGTCCCCAGTCATTTAGCCTCTTCATACTCCATTGCCATTCACAACAACACCAGTAAGTATTTGTAAATAACACACAATCACAATAAACTCAAAGCCTCACAGCAAGTTCGCATGAGAAACGCAAACACGCACGTTCTTGTTCAACGCGCAATGGCGTACGCCGACTCAGATTAGAATATGCGCAAAACGCAGTGCGCATCAATAAACACTATTCGTAACAAAAAAAATTGTTGTGGTGACAAAAATAAGTAGTTACAATGCATTTTTCTTCTGTTGCAGATAATGATATGTTGCCACTGCAAATAATAAATTCTTACTCTAACTAAATGCATTGCTAACCACCAAAAGATTTGTTCTTTGAACAAAATTAAAAAGCGACTGTAACAAAAACGAATCAGCTGTATTTTATTGTTACTTCTGCAAATTTAATTATGTGGTGCGTAATAAGTACATTTTAAAATGGATGTGTAGAACAAATTAACAGTCTCGATTTGACAGTGATAGTGATTAGCACGTGTGCAAGTATATCAGATATTACCTATTCAAACACAAAGAAAACGAGCCCAATCCCTGGATGGTTACCGCAGATCATCATAAGGTAGAGCTCAATATTCATAGAAATAAATTCCTAAACTCCTCCCATTGTCCTTAAAAACCCTTACTTAAGTCACTTATTAACCTCTAAAATAAACACTAAAACAATACTGGTAGATCCATCTACCAAACAATAGCAACATTAAACAAATAAACAAACCGCTGACTACAGTGGTCATCCATATCAACACCGACTCAAACATGTCTCAAACGACAATGTCACCGCCCACCACACAAACTCGTACAAACACCAACCAAAAACAAACATTCGCAACCGTCGCTCAGAAACAAGCCGCAGTGCAATTCCCAAGTAAAGAACAGGCAATTCTTATGAATTCTATAGACGGTCTAAAAATAAAGGACTATATAATAACTATGGAAATATTGTCAACCCCAAAAATGTATTATTCGCTTCCCGAATATCTAATAATAGAGTTTGTTTGTACGTACAATCAAAAGAACTTGTAGATAGTATTATTAAAAGCCACAAAACAGTTACTATTGAAAACCATGAAATAACCATAAGACGATTAATTACACCGGCAAAGAGAATAATACTATCAAACGTATGCCCCTCCATACCACATCAAATTATAGAAGAAAATCTAAAAAACGTAGGCCTAAAAACTGTATCACCCATAAACTTTCTAAGAGTAGGAATGTTAGCCCCCGAATACACTCATGTAATGAGCTTTAGAAGACAGGTATACATATCTCAGGAAGAAAGCATAAACCTCCCAGAACACATTTCAATAAAATATGAAAATATAGATTATAGAGTATTTATAACTGAAGATAATATAACCTGCTTCATTTGTAAAAAAACGGGACACAACAGTAACCAATGCGAAAACAACAGGGAAAAAGATCCAATAATACTCCCCGTAGCACCAATTCTAGGGAAAAGAGCAGCATCGCAAATAACGACAGATACAGAAAATACGCCAAAAGAATATGATACCAATACACAATCTCTTCACACAATGGAAATAACGCAAGACGAACAAAACAAGGATAAAAATCAAATAAAACCAAACAAAAAGAGACCGAGAACAACTAGTCCAGGCGAAATTAAAAATTTGAACGAAATATTAGAACCACTTAAAATTGAAATGACAACAAATACTGATAAATATGTAATAAATTTTGAAGACTTAAAAGAATTCTTAGAAAATTCTTATTCCAACCCAGACCCCCTTAGTATTGCAAGAGAATACACTAATAATATCTCAGAATTAATAGACACTCTATATGAACTTTACCCCAAACTAAATGAAAGATCAATGAAAACACGATTCTCGAAAATAACCAATAAACTGAAAAGACAACTAAATCAAGAACGAAATAAAGAACTCTTCTCTAGCCAAGAATCCTTGAGCTTTGCAGCTAGTAAGGAAAATTCTTAATAATGATCTTACAATGGAATTGCAATGGCTTTTACGCACATATAGGTGAAATCAGAAAACTAACGTCAGAATATAACCCACAATTCATATGCATCCAAGAATCACGCTTCAAATATAATCAAAAAGTAACCTTTAAGGGATATAATATATACACAAAGAACAGGATAAACGCAAATAATGCAAGCGGAGGAGTCGCCATCCTCACAAAAACTGAAAACTGTACAAAAGAAATAAATATTAATACAAATCTAGAAGCCATTGCAATCCAAACGTTAACCCCCATAAATATGACTATATGCAATATTTATCTGCCACCAAACTTAAATGTAAGCGATGAAGATGTAGACAGAGTAATAGAACAACTGCCAAAACCGTACATAATATTAGGAGACCTAAACAGCCATAACTACATATGGGGCTCTAATAATATAAATAAAAACGGTAGAATTATAGAAAACCTAATAGAGGAAAGAGACCTAATATTATTAAATGATGGAAGACCTACACATTTTTGCAGCCGCACAGGAAACTTTTCTTCAATTGATCTCTCAATATGCCATCCACAAATAGCACACAATTTTGAGTGGAACCCAGAGGACTGTCTTTACAACAGTGACCACTTCCCTATAAAAATATCCTATGAAACAAATAACAATGTAACACCTCACGAAATATACGCAAAATGGAACACTGAGAAAGCAAATTGGAATATGTACTCATCGTTATTTTCGCCAAATGTAGAGTTCCCTACCAACGAAACCATAAACAACATAGTAAACGAATTCACCGAAAAGATAACACACGCCGCAAACATAGCAATTGGCAATAAAAAAATCAGGACAGCCAAAAAGACAGTGCCATGGTGGAACAAAAACTGCGAAATAGCAATAAAACAAAATAAAAAAGCACTTTATAAGTACAAAAAACAAAATACCCAAGAAAACTTTATAAATCTCAAACGGACACAAGCAGTTCTACGGAAAACAATCCTAGAAAGTAAAAGAACCTCATGGGAAAAATTCATTTCAACAATAACGCCCAGCACTCCTACTCAAATAGTATGGAAAAAAATAAGAAAAATAAAAGATGGTAGAGAAACTCACAATATAAAAATGTTGAAAACAGATACAGAAACAATAACAAACCCCCAAGAAGTAGCGAATTCATTAGCTACCACATTTGAAAAAAACTCTGCAAACACATGTTACACTGAAGAATTTTTACGTAAAAAGGAAAATGAAGAACACGAAATAATAATTGAAGACGTATCGACAGTAATAACTTCCCTCCATTTGTCTGGGTAAACCCCAGTTTCCCATATAGTATTATATATTCTTAGTAGATATTCAATTGCTGAGTCAGGTAAGTGGACTAACAGTTGGTATGGAATGCCATCTGGTCCTGGACTGCTCTTTCCTTTAGAGTTTTTTAGGGCATATCTGAGTTCGTGTACAGTAAAAGGTTCATTTATTTGTAAATTGGATGTATCATCCAATTTACAAATAAATGAACCTTTTACTGTACACGAACTCAGATATGCCCTAAAAAACTCTAAAGGAAAGAGCAGTCCAGGACCAGATGGCATTCCATACCAACTGTTAGTCCACTTACCTGACTCAGCAATTGAATATCTACTAAGAATATATAATACTATATGGGAAACTGGGGTTTACCCAGACAAATGGAGGGAAGTTATTACTGTCCCCATCGCAAAACCCAACAAAGACAACACAAACCCCGAAAACTATAGGCCCATATCCCTGTCAAACTGCATGAGCAAAATAATGCAAAAAATGGTTAACCGGAGACTAACCTGGCATCTAGAATCAAAAAACGTTCTAATCAATGAACAATGTGGATTTAGAGAAAATAGATCTACAGTAGACCAAATAATCACACTAGAAAACAAAATACAAAAAGCATTCAAAAACAGACAACATCTCATAGCGATTTTTCTAGATATACAAAAGGCCTACGACTCAACATGGAAATACCACATTATTAAAACTTTAAAAGAAATTAAATTAAAAGGGCGGGTGCTAAAATATATATATAATTTCCTACAAGACAGAAAATTCAAGGTAAAATGTAATGGATGTCTCTCGGAGAAAAAAACCCAAATAAACGGAGTCCCACAAGGAGAAATCCTAAGTGCCACGTTATTCTTGCTCGCAATGAACAATCTAAAACAATACATAAAGAACAACATCCAATATTCCCTTTTTGCAGACGACCTAGTTATATATTACTATGGTAAAAACATCACCTCAGTGAAAAATAAATTGCAGGATACCATAAATAATCTAGAAGAATGGGCAGGTACTACAGGCTTTCGTTTCTCCGAATCGAAGACCCAAGCCATCCATTTTAGACGGCTTCGAAAATATCACGAACAACCTACCATTAAAATTAACGGAACTAATATAAAATATGTAAACCACACAAAATTCTTAGGAGTGACATTCGACTCAAAATTAACATGGACACAACATCTAACAAATCTGAAAAAAGAATGCATACAAAAATTAAACATAATAAAAGTACTGGGACATTTAAAATGGGGAGCACACAGAGAGTCTATTCTGAGCATATATAAATCCCTTATTCGATCCAAAATAGACTATGCAAGTACAGCCTACTCAACTGCCAAGAAATCAAAATTAAAAATCTTAGACCCAATACACAACACGGCAATAAGAATAGCAACTGGAGCATTTAGAACAAGCCCAACAGAAAGTCTCTTAATTGAAGCAGGTGAACCAACACTTGAAGTAAGAAGAGAGCAACTAACACTAAACTACATAACGAAACTCTCTAAAAATCCAAACAACCCAGCATTTAGTCAAATATACAACAATAAACCAACGATAAAAGAAGAAACACCATTACAGCAAAAAATTAACACATACTTAAACAAAATACAATTAACACCTCCTTATACAGAAAACCTTACCTACCATACTCATCCCCCCTGGACAATAAAACAACCCAAAATTATCCTTCGCCTTTCAGAATTCCCAAAAAACCAAACCCCACCGGAGCTCTACCGAAAAACTTTCAACTCCATCAGAGACAGCTTAAAACAACACTACTTCATTTACACGGACGGTTCCAAACACAATAACAACATAGGAGCTAGTGTAATAACAGAAGAGACAACATATAAGTACCACCTACCGCCATACTATAGCATATTCTCCGCAGAATGCTACAGTATAGAAAAAGCTACCAGAATCATAAAACAGAGTGACCGTAGCAAATTTGCCATCTGCATAGACTCACTAAGCGTTATCCAAAGCATCGACGACCTATACGCCAAAAATAAATTAATCCAAAATATCCAAGACAACATACACGAAGCAATGGACACACAAAACAAAGAAATTGTCATAATATGGATACCATCGCATATAGGGATAGCAGGCAATGAACAAGCAGACAAAGCAGCAAAAGAAGCAACCACATAAGACATCGAAAACATACCAATCATAGCCGAAGACCTTAAACAACCAATAAAGAAAAAAATACAAGAAAAATGGCAAGAGAAGTGGAAAAGCCAAACCAATAATAAACTATACCAAATAAAGGAAGAAACACAAAAATGGATAGATCTACCAAACAGAAAGCTACAAACCACTATAAGTAGACTAAGAATAGGACACACCCGACTTACACATAGACACCTCCTACAAAAAAGACAGCCAGAAATGTGTGACACATGCAACACCCAAATCACAGTACAACACATAATCACACAATGCACTAAATATACCACTCAAAGACAACAACTCAACATGCCACCAACACTAAAACTAGCCCTAGCCAATGACATAGGATCCATGGAAAAAGTCATACAATACTTAATTAATATAAATATGTTAAACAAAATATGATAATACAATGTAAAATGTGTAAATGTATATAACAATTGCTGTACCGGGGCATTAATAGCCAACGGCTGAAATGCTTCAAATTTTCATTAATAAAAAAAAAAAGAACAAATTAAATTGGTATCCGTAGCAAAAACTATTGCAAGTAAATTATTTTAGTTGCACCAAACAAGTTATTTTTCTCCGTGTATAATAAATAGACGAATTATGTCAAAAATAGACTTCTATTTCATACAACTGCAAGTATTATACGATTTTCTGCTTCTTGTATTATATCTTGTTCAAATATATATTAACTTTAGAAACACTGTTTTATATATTCATTATTTTTTCTCGATATTTTGAAGTAATAATGGTAAAATAAATGATTCCATCTACATTTATTACTTTATTTATAATAATTATATATATATATATATATATATATATATATATATATATATATATATATATATATATATATATATATATATATATATATATATATATATAGGGTGATTCATCGGTCTGTCCTCTCTTTATAACTCTTTTATTTTAAGTCAGAAAGAAAAACTCTTCAAATATAATTTATATGATATATTATTGTCTATCTACGTACCATATGCATTTGCATACAGGGTGCTCCGTTTAAGTGCAACAATATGTAACTTTATATTTCTTAATGGAACATCCTATATTTATTTATTTATTTTGATAGTAAATTAGATTGCCTGTAAGAAAGTATCAAGTAATAAGGGGTCTAAAATTATAAATTAAAAAGTTATTTACGTTCATAAAAAATAGTAGTTCAGAGTGGAAAAAACCATAATAATACAAAATTTTGATCCTTTTTTATTAATACTTATTTTAAACATTACACTAATTCTAAAGAAGCTATTAAAATTTAGTGACAGACTAAATAATGCAAAATTATAATAAATGCTCGAAAACTTGTACTTCAACTTCAATAGATTTTTCTATTATCTATAAATATTATATTAACCGTCTCATCTTTACTAAAATTTGTATTATTCATTTTCACATCAACATCAACTATGATAAACTAAGCGTATTTGGACTTGTTTGTTTAAATTTGAAACAATTGATCAAATTATCCATAGCTTACTTTGTTAATAATAACATGATAGAAACATATCATTCAACGAAGAAGGATAAATAACTTTTTAATTTATAATTTTAGACCCCTTATTACTTGATACTTTTTTAAAGGCAATCTAATTTACTATCAAACTAAATAAATAAATATAGGATGTTCCATTAAGAAATATAAAGTTACATATTGTTGCGCTTAAATGGAGCACCTTGTATACAAATGGATATGGTACGTAGATAGATAATACTATATCATATAAATTATATTTGAAGAGTTTTTCTATCTGACTTAAAATAAAAGAGTTATAAAGAGAGGACAGACCGATGAATCAGCCTGTATATTCATTTTGACACCCACAAAAGTAAAGTTCTGCGCACGCCTATGATTGCCGGTACGTTTTGGGATACCTGAATACAAATGGCGATAGGTAATTTGCTAACCACATCAGATATTTTGTTTAATCACACATATAAAAGGTTACAGTGTTGTAAATTTAATTTACAAAGAGAAAGATTTTAGCCAGCGCTATACCCACGTTAGGTCTGTTCAGAATACGGGATTCCACTTTTTTTAAAATGAAATTTCATCTGAACGTATAAGTAAAACTAAGACTGAAAATCCGGTGAAAGAATTCCTATTAATAAGCGAGTTATAGTCCTCCGAAATATGAAAATATAGATGTGATGTCACAAATAGGTATAAGTTTTCATATCAAACTATTTTCTTCGTGAACCTAAATGTTCTTGAAATATATGCTATTTCTAAATTATATTTATAAAAAATAAATGAATATTATTATACAGTACAAGTCTACATGATTTATAATTGTAAATGTATTTAAATTATTAAGTTTAATGCAAAATATTTATATTCAAATAAAAACTGTTTGAGAATTGCACTACTGGACTGATAGCCATGCCTCCGCTATTTTTGAGTCGAAAATCAAAATAATATGTATGGATTTCATATGAGTGAAGTATTTCAATTATATCGTTTTATTTCTTTATTAATATTTATTATTAAGCATATACTTTCAATATTTTTTCCTAATTTCTCTTAAATCGATTGTGCTGTAGTCCCCTATTATAAGAACCTTCTTTTGCGCGACCATATAATTCCTTTCAATTTGCTAACTGTTACCAATTATGTATTCAACTTCCTTTTGGGCGAAATTATCGATTATCTGTTTAAATTCCAATCGATTGAACGTGACCCTACACCTTGCAAAACTGGTACAATTACCCTTACCCTCTTATCATTATAATGACCCAAGTGAAATGCTATAATACCTTTAACCCATCCGCTCTTCTACAATTACCATCATGGTTTTATTCTTACGCATCTGATTATGGTGGATGCTGAGATGGTATCGACCAACAACCGAACTGGCCACTTTGGCGGCATTGCTTTAATTGGGGATTTCAAAGCAGGGCTACCAACGAAAGATGGAGATTTATGGAGTTCATTAACGGTAATGAAATGGATTGTGCAATAAATTGGATTAATACGGAGTTCTTGTGCCTATATGCGGGCAACACAAATATCTGTGTGTTGTTTGTAATTTAATTATTACAATAAATTTATTCGTTATTTTACTCAATGAAGATTTTTTTGATATCTGTTTATGGCCTCTCGCAGAACGGTATAGAATTATAACGAAAATAATAAGAAAACAAATACAGATTTACGGAAATAGAAACTATGGATATAATATAATTGCTTGCAGAGAATCATTTTAAACAATTATTTATTTGTCAATTGAAATTAAGATTCGAAAGTGAATTTAGGTAATAATTTATCTAAAGAATCGTTGTAAGTGAAATGGAATAAACCAGAGAACATTTTCAAGTTATGGTTTTTAATTTGACTATTTTAACAGTTTATAAGACAGCCTAAAATTAATTTGACAGTTTTTAAGACTCCAGCAATTAATTTGGAAGCATTCCAAAAGAAGATTGGTTGGAACATTATAAGCAGTGAGAGGAAATATTGGTGAAGTGTATTATTGTTAAAATCCGATGTGGCCAGCACATTACCTTTCGTTAGTTTTATGTATTTTGTACAAATTTCATACAGCAAGTTCTTTGCAAAAGATTCTATTTCTTGTACATTACGTTCCAGCAGTTGTATGTTTTTTATACAAATTCCATACAGAAAGTTTCTATCAAAAATTGCACTTGACACTGACATCTTTCAATCAGAATTTTCTTAATATAGTAGCTGTTTTCATAGCAGGCTACTTTATGAAATTTAATTACCTTCCGTCACCTTTAGGTAAGGAAGGTATTGTCTTTGGTCAAAAAATTCGATGATGAGTTTTTAATCAATAAGCACGTTTTAGGGTCCCTAGAATACGAATTTACTATTTTTACGATGATGTCTGTATGTGTGTGTGTGTGTGTGTGTGTGTGTGTGTGGATGTGTGTGTGTGTGGATGTGTGTGTGTGTGTAACAAAATTTTCGTCTGCGATAACTCTAATACTACAGTTACAAAAATTATAATTTTTTCGTGTACTTCTTCGTTACATCCATATGAAGAGCTGATTAGATTTTGGTTACAATTGGTCAACCGGAAGTACCATCATTTGAAGATTTAAACAGTTTTTCTTGAAAAAAACTATGTTAAATATGATTTTTTCACATTTGATGTTATTATAAATATTAAAGTATATTTTATTCTCTGTACGATTTGACTGCATTTTATACTTAATATTAAATGGATATAGAGTTAAAAAATTATAAAGAAATTAAATTTCATAAAGTAGCCATAGCTATGAAAACAGCTACTGTATTAAGAAAATTCTGATTGAAAGATGTCAGTGTCAAGTGAAATTGACATAGTGTGTTTGTCTTACAATTTTTACTGGAAATATAGGATCTTTTGCTTTCTGTATGGAATTTGTATAAAATACATACAACTGCTTTAAGGTAATGTACAAGAAATAATAATAATAATAAATCTTTTATTTCTGCAGATACATTACACTGTATATAGAAAACGTCACAAAATAATAATTTTCTGTATGAAATTTGCATAAAATACATGCAACTGCGGGAAGGTAATGTACAAGAAATAGAATATTTAATTTAGCAAGGAACTTTCCGTATGAAATTTGTACAAAATACATAGAACTGACGGAAGGTAATGTGCTGGCCACATCAGATTTTTTTTTTATTATTTTTAACTCTATATCCATTTCATATGAAGT